>JAHLSL010000009.1:27491483-27529770 GCA_025920805.1 Petroica traversi
TCTCCTCTCCTCTCCTCTCCTCTCCTCTCCTCTCCTCTCCTCTCCTCTCCTCTCCTCTCCTCTCCTCTCCTCTCCTCTCCTCTCCTCTCCTCTCCTCTCCTCTCCTCTCTCTGTGACAGGTCTGGCAGGATTACATAGCAAATGAAGGAGGATATAAGAGCATCACAAACATGTGCCTTCTCTGAAAATTTGAATAGACCCTATGAGGCTTATTTCCCCATGGGTGAATTGCAATCAGATCTCAGTTTCATAATCCAAATAACAGTTTATGTAACAGCCATGCAGTCTGAGGTGGTGGACTGAGGTCTTACAGTAAAGGGCCATGTATATGTTATCAAGAAATTAGCACAGAAATTTTTCCCCCTTCACCCACCCTTTATTTGTCTCAAACTATCAAAACCTTTCTATTGTTACAACTTCAAGCAACACAATCACTTCACATTTCTTAACTAATGACCTGTACCCCTCTCCTTCCTTTTCTCTCCCCCTTCTCAGACATGAAATGACATCAGGAGATTATGTTTAGTTTAAACAAGCCAGAGAGATACAAACATTCCTGAAAATATATTAATTCCTTCCTGCTCAACAGATTAGTAGCATTTGATTTGACATAAGTTTACACACTTCAAAGAATTTTTAAAGTAACACCTTCTAAAAAAGGAATTAATAAAAAAATGTTCTCGCACATTCTGCATGACTAAGTGATGGATTGTTTTTTTCAGTATTCACAATCTGTTTTCATGCCTTGGTGCTAACAGTCGTGAACAAAAATCAACTCCAGTATTGTAGTAATAATGGGGAACAGTCTGGCCTCCACCTAACCCTGAAGATAATTATTCTAAAACAATAGTGATGAACATTCAGCTAACTAGCTATAACAAGGAAGGGCTGCTGCTGCCACTCATCAAAAAGGCCATTTGGATAATGAGGAGAGATGGCTACTGACATATTTCAGCAGGGGAGGCCATCCTGCTGGGAGTTTCTTTCAAAATGCCAAATTCTATCCATTTGAAAAGCAAACATCATGCTCTCTTTGGTTTGTCTGGTGATCTGGGGAGCAGAGACATAAGTCATGGGGAACTGTCCAAGTTGGAATAAAGAGCTGGAAGAGACACAGAGGAGAAAAAAAAATGCTGTAGTGTACATATCGTTGTAATCTTCAGTCTCCTGAAAGGACTAATCCTAATTATGAGCAACATGACTGCTGTCAGTCAGGAAGAGCAAATCCCTTGCTTTCTGTAAGAAGCTACTAATCTGATTATTGATTTACAATTCTGGTGATTCGTTAAAGAATGTGCATCTCAAGGAATCTGAATACCCTGACTGGATAGACAGTAAAACAGATGTTTAGAAGTGTTTTGCTTTAACTAAATAAGCCAAACAGATAAACCAAACATATTTAGACTAGCAACTATTGTGTGAATAAAATAGAGGGAGTGTTAACCATTATATCTGGTTTTGAAAGTAGTGTCTAATATGACAGCCACTTCATCACAGCAGAGATCATAGATGATTTTCTAAAGTAATGACTAGAAGGAAGATGAAATAGTGATGGACCTTTCAAGTAAAAATTAGTACAAATGTATTGTACTGTCTTATGTTTCTGTCTGATGAGAATTCCTATCATTTAAAACTGGTATTTGCTGTGATGGTGAGGAAAGATATTTTAATTTTTCTGTGAAAAATATGTTTTAAAAAGTAGTTTTCATAAAAAAAAAGGAAGCAAAGGAAATATATATTCTATTTTCCAGTGACTTGCCTGAACAGAGGAGCTTTCTAGAATAAAAAGCAAGAACCACTTTCAAAATTTCTCCAGTGCCCTCCATTGTCAGGTGTTGAAGACAACAGAAATCAGACAGCACAGGTTCAGCCCCTCTGCTGCCAGGATGTCAGGGTCCTCTCACTCAGAGGGATGTTTCTAAAAGAAAATGTGAGCCCAGTGAACCTAATCTCCATGGGTTTCTTCTGCAGTCTGCAGAAGGTAAGAAGCTCCTCCTCTGAAGTCAGAGCAGGATTTTGACAACTGTTGGTTGCCAAAGGATCTATCTTTCTCCACAGGATTTATAAGACTTACGTAACTTGGCTTCAGTGGGCAAAAATCCATCTCTTGTTATACTCTACACAATGACCCCACTCAAAAATTATTGTGTTAAGGAAGCATCTATTCTCTTCCATTTCCAAAGAGTCAGTTTCAGAGAAGCATTTTGGGATGCTAGAAATTCGGAGGGTAAAATTGTTTTTTGGATTGTGCTGGACCATGATATCAAAAAGGGTTTTTATTTCTCACCTAGAATTCAAATAAACACGTTTTCCCAGTATTGATAAAATCATAGAATATCCTGAGTTAGAACAGACCAAGACAGATCATCAGGGACAGATCCTGACCCTGCACAGAACCATCCCAAAAATCACATTTTATAAGCCATTACACTGTCAAGAAATATAGTATGACATGTAAACTCAAGGAGCAACTGATAATCCTAAAATCTAAAATACTTGTCATACGCATTACTATGTTCAGTTGCATTAATTGGACTCTGTCACAGAACTATGTTTTTCTACTGAACCTTCTCTGTTCATGCTGAGGTCATTGCAAGAAGCTGATCATAATATATTTGGTTTCTCTGAGGTGTTTGAAATCAGGAGAGAATGCCACAGATTGTTGAATACCATTAGACAGCAGATTAATAATGCTATGGGTCAAAACTGTTTATTGAAACCAGTTAAAAACATACAGACTTCTTTTGGCACAGCAGGGGCTTTGCTATGTACATTTCTAAGTTGATGAACTCTGCAAAAGACAAGCTGATAATAGCGTTTACATTGTGTATTCCTTGTACTGATAAATGATTTCTTGGTGCTACATGAAAAATGAAGAAATAGAGAAGGAAAGATTATTTGCCTTTCTTTGTGCCATACATGATCATGACTAATTTGATACTAGAACTGGAATCAAAGGAGCTTAGTAAAAGGTTCCATATCTAATTCTTTCCCACGTTCAGTCTTACCTTGATCTCTGAAATGCTTTCATTCTCTCCTTAGGGCGTGAATAGTTGCTATTATAAAATTTACATGTCTGTATTTTTGTAGGAGAGGCAAATTAGGGCAAAAATTCTCAACAACAAACTTCCAGAGAGAAGACAGATAATTTTGTATTTCTAGCCATTCTGAACTATGGGAAAATAAAACTCACTGCAACTATGTGTAAGTGGTCACAGAAGTACATATTGTCTCAAAATCCAGGCATGCAGCATAGTTTTGCTTTAATAAAGTTAACTGTCTCTAATATTTGGAGCCAGTAACAATAATTTTCAACTACAATCATGGCCTTTTGGACTTTATAGCATTCGAATACAAAGCTAACAAACCCCTCACATTTCTCTCTAATGACAAAAGAACAGGGTGGTGCCATGTTTGCAGCACTGCTGGATTGCACTGATCTCTGTCATTTTTGGCAAATAATGAATCAGCTTGGGCCCTCTAAAGATCTCATATGAGGTTAGAGATATCCTATTAGTGTAGAGCTGAAAAATACTGCTGTGGTGTTTACAGAAAGCTCTTGCTCAGATTATTTTATTTGAAGTCAATTAGAAGGCTCCTCTGATCTTACTGGCATGGGCTCTCCCAGTAAACACCAGACAGTTGTAATCACTGACAGTGAAGAATGCAGCTATCCTGGGAGAATGCAAAGACTCTTTTTAGGAGCTATTCACTATCTCTGTTGATGCTCATTGGATAGATGTCTGTTTTGCAAAGTCAGATCAAAATCATTGCCTCTAACCATTTTGCAGAAAAGCAAAGGTTGTTAAATACCTGCCAGTTTTCACAGTACAGTTCACATATCTGCTGGGCATTGTGGTTCCACACAGTGTTATTCATTTCTAGTCTATCTTCTGAAACATTAACAGTGCCCAACACACCACTGCTTTGAAGAAAGCACCAGCCAAGAACAGAAAGAGAATGTAGGTCAGTATGATATTTTTAAATTCATTTTTATTTTGCTTTCATTGCTCCCACAACCACATTTATTTTTGACCACTTTGGTGATATTGAAAAGCACCTAACTGTAAAGCTTTCACTTATACTAGTCTTCCAAACCAAAACCAGGTTGCATTCACATATCTACATCACTCTGTCACACCTATATAAACACAGTAAAATATAACATGTAAAGTCACCACATCTGGACATGCTTGACGGACAGAAGAGGACAATATTAAGATCTGCCATACCAAAGTGAAGGGAAAATGTAAGCAAGGGAAATCTGAAAATATTCTAAATTGGAGGTGTTATCCCTGGGTTTGCCTTTTCTGTGTATTTGTTTCAATGTGCTTTCTCAGTTGTGCTGCTCCTGTTCAAAACATTTCTCATCAAATACCAAAGCCCACCTCACACACTGAGAGAATATCTCTAGCTACAAAGCTTCAACAGGAGATGCACACCTGATGTCACTTCCATTACTGCTGAAAGTATTGTGTAACAAGATATCAGGTTTGCATTTTCTCATTTTCTTTAGCAATATTATGTTACAGCACATTCCTTGCATATTCACTATATTGCTTTGCTTTTCAAAACAGCAGCTCTGTTGAATATGGCCCTTTCTTTCTACAGTTTTGCTTTCTGTTCCTGAACTCAAAAGAGACTTTTCAGTGGGCAGCATCATCTATGTTGGAATCCTGCTCTTAACGGCATTTTGCAAACATAAAGAACAAAATCAAAGGGATCAGAGGCAGAGAAGAAAAGGATTTTGAGGTCTTGTAAGCTAGATATTGGACTCTTACAGCTGCCAAGTTTGCATCATATGTATTCTGATTTTATGAAGTGAAAAACCGAGGTTGATTTCAGTTGTAATTCAGTGTTCCACTTTATAAGCCCAAGATTTGTATTCATGGCATTTTCTTTCACTGACTTTTTAAGAACATGCTGTTATGTTTCTTGTACAAAAACCCCTCTTTTCTAAATTGCTGTGCTCTGAGACATCAAATAGTATACCATGATGTAGAGTTCTTTTACTCACCACCAGATATCTCTGAGGAATTACACTGAGACATCAGCCTGGCATTTGAACCTTGAAACAGAAGCAATAAAGTTGCTAAAATCCTCTTAGCTATAGAGCCAAAACTTTTTCACGGATTTTTATGAGCCAACAAAGCTGTGTAATTCAATTTTTGTCTCAAGTACACATGCACACACATGTGCAGACATCTAGCAGACAATTTACTACTTCAGAGAAAGCATTTGTAAAACAGAACTTTTATCTACTATGATGTCAAAGTCTCAACATCTAATGTGATTGCTGATGGATAAATTATCTGCTTTATTAGTTCATCCTTGAATATACTGAGTGACTTTTTTAATTTCAGAAAATGTTGTGCATCTGCTTTCCGAAATTCTCTTTCTGCCTTGGTTTCCTCTATCACTGATGTTTTATGGGATAATAGACCAGAACTATAATTTGCATCACGAACAAAGAGTGGACTTTTGATTCAAAAATTCAGATGGAATTTTGAAGCTGATCTAACATGACATGCAAATTCATGAAACAGTCCACGTTTTTTGACCGGGTCCACGGCAGTGGGATGGAAAGTAGATAAACTTTAAGGTCATTTCCAATGCAGGCCATTCTGTGATTCCATTCTGTGATTTTACTATTTAGCAAATATTTTAAAATTTTGATTTAAAATTTAGAAGTCTTTCTGGAAACAAGGAAGATCTTTCCACTTGTAGACTGCATGGTCTACTTTATAAAGTATCATGTTCAGACAGACGTCTGTTCATCTGTCTCTGGAGAGCTGAGTGAGTAATGAGATACTTATAATGACTTATTTTCCTGGAGAATTAAGTCAACAGGAAAGCAAACTTTTTATCTTGCAGTGGACTATTTCAACTGTTGACTAAAAATTAAAACACTGATGATTTTAGGGCTAATGAAGGGTTGCTTTCCCATGTATTTATGCATCTGATTGCTGTTACACTTACTACGTAATTGACTTTAAATAGTAATGAATAGAAAGCAAATATTTAATTTATTCTTCCATTCAGCATCATAAATGAAGTAGAGCTATGGGTAAAACATACCAAACATATCTTCAACAGTTTATAGCAACACAATAAAACTTCTCTTCCTAACCAGAGCATATCACTTTCCTGGTAAATAAAAATATGTTAAACTTTACAAAACAATCCTGGGAATTTGTAAGGCAATCTGTTCAATGTTCCTTGTATAACAAATAAACCCTGTATCCCCCAAACCATTAGAGAGACTACTCCACTTATCTACTTTTACTCTCACTTCCATCTCTTTTTTTTTTTTTTTATTCTTTATGACAAATTAATATGTCCTTTGATTTTTAGTCTACAGGAAATTATTTCATTGCCTATCACTCCTTTTGCAGATATTTCTTATATTTGGAAACATAATTGAGGATTAAAAAAAAGGAATAAAAATGTGAGAAAATTTAAAAAAATAAAGTAGCATCAACTAAACAAATTTAGTCACACCACTGTCTTCCTGTCTGCTTGCAGACTAAAATGAAAGTTATGGGGAACTTTTCTCATAGAATTAACTTTGGAGTTTAGTTACAGTGATTTAAATGCCTCTATTGCTAATTACTTCACTAATTGTTCTAGAATACAGAAATAAAAAGGGGAAAAAGTGCTTAATTTACAATTCTTTACTATTTTTAATTCTTTCCTTGCTGAAAAGCTAGAAAACATCTTTTCAAATGGCTCATTTCAAAGCTTTTATCAAGTAATAATGGCATAGATAACAGAGTTTTGCACCTGTTTGCTGTGTCTGCACTGGTAATCCCAGGTGTGGACAGAGCTTATGAATCCATCTAAAAAACTAGAAAAGGTGCATTAAACTCCTATGCTGGTTTTGAAAGACTTGTTCTTTCCCCAATAGGACTAGGACTAACATCAGGCAAGATGTGCATGCCTATCTGAAGACAGTCTACAGTCCAGCATGCTCTAGACTGAACTCACTATCAAAAAGAAAAGTTTGTCATTTTCACTGGAAATCACATTGAATAACTCAAATATCTTGCTCTGGTTTGATCCTTTTGGTTGCTTTTTTTCTTTCTCTTTATTCAGTTCAGTAAAAAACAGAGATCATCACAGAAACCAAGGCAGCATTTAAACTGGGGAACACACAGGGTCCCTCTCACCCCGCTGAGATGTCTGACTGCACCATGTTTGTTCTGATTTGTATCCAACAGACCATATAACCAACTTAACCAGTTGATTCCTCTGCTGAAACTGTTTTCCTGAATTACAAGGAAAAAAAAACATCAGGGAGGAGAGAAGTAAGAAAAATATTACAGATAAAGAAAAAAATTAGATTGGAAATTGCATTGGAAAGAGCATAAAAGAGTAAAATTGAAAAATAACTTGTAGAATGGAATTCTTTCTAATTGCTTAACTGTTTCTCATCTCCTTTAAATAGGTGTGGATTGTATTGAGAAGCTAAAAAATCCTAATTTAACTCCACCATAAATGAATGATAGCAGCAAGAAAAGAAACTTCAATTTTTTCTACATTTGATGTAAACCTTTCAAATTCCCATCATGTTCCTTAGGACATCATTTATTATTTAATTACGCATAAAGAATGGCATGAGGTTCATAATAATAATGAAGAAAATGGGTACAAAACAAGTGACTCAATAATCTTCAAATTGCTGAGAATATTTATTATATATTATTATATCTATTATGTGATTATTATTATTACATTTATTAGAATATAAATGTACTATTAAACTGTTGCAAAACTGACACTAATTGCTAATTCTGTGTCTGTGATCTGTCAAAGGTTGAGCTGTTTCAGGATACAAATGCAGGCACTTCTTTGCCAGTCCTACCTGCAAAACTCCATGTTAGGGGATCCATGGAACAAGCTGGACTAAGCTGTGGCAAAGATGATAGGGCTGCTGCTGGCAAATTCTCTTCAGTTTAGCAGAATGGAGGAAATCAGTTCCTATTCATTCCCTTGCCAAAGGGGTTTTAAATTTCCATCCTATATATCATATGAGATTGATGCTTTGCTTAACTTCAGTGACATTTCAAAACTAAGGTATTGTATACACACCCAAGGATAGTAATACCAACTTAATATTACCTTTTATGTGCCTTCATACTCAGTTATCCAAAAAGTACTTTTTCAAAGATATTACTTTCATATTGCTGGACTAAAAGGACTATCGCTATGCCCAGGATATATTTCTATCCAGTACCAGAACCAAAAGTAACACCCCACCTCCTGTGCTGACCTGCTGCACTAAGATTGGACAGACAGCCCTTTGAGAACCATTCCCTCTGGGCCATGTGATGTGCACAAGACATTGGGTAACTAGCAATCAAAAGGTTTTGATGAGAGTAATGAAGACTGGAAGTTTTGTTTCGTGTTAGACTTCTGATTTTCAACAATTGCTTTCAAATTCTGAAAATATTTCATTTTAGTAATGTTTAATATTTTCTTTTTGTAAAGAAAATTTTAAAGTATGCAGTTATTGTTGTGCAATGTTTTGCTTTTTAATAGAAACTTAGAATTTCCTTAAAAGAAAAAACTAAATATTTCATTTCAAGAAGGCTGAAATGGCAATAATTTTAGAGCTGTGCTTTTCCATTCTTAGTTTTCAAAGGAGGTACATAAAAAAGATAATCCCTTATTTAACTTCACTTTACAGTGCTGAAGTTTTGCTATTGAAAACACATGCAGGAATCCTATTGTAGACAATAATCAAGATTTGCAAAGCCAGCTGAGGAATGTAGGTCTACAAATTTCATGGAAGGCCTGCAAGTTTGATAGAAATCATGCAATAAAATATCTCAAAACAGCTCTGAGCATTACAAGAAAAATACGTATATTTAAAAGCCAGAATTTGCCCCAAGTTTAACTATGTTTAACTAAGCAATGGGCAAGTGACCCTGAATACTGGATGAGATTGATAAGGCAAATAGAGCAGTCAAAAATGACAGAAAACAGGAAAGCTACTTCAGATCCTATTTTAAAATAGATCACAAAGATCTGATTTTTCAGATCTTAATCTGTGATCTGAAGAACTTAAAGAAGCTTTCTAATCACTCTTGAAAGTCAGAAAAGGAAAACAAAAATTCTCATCCTCAACCCCCAACAAATACATTGGTAATGACTTTTTAAGAAGAAATAGTAAAGCCAAAAAATATGAGAAGCTCTTGAGAAAAAAAAAAAATTATACAATCCAAACATGAAAGTGTAACTTCTATTTCCATCTGGAAACAAAAAAATGAGTTGGTCTGTTTGTTCACTGTAGTTATGCCAAATTATCTGAAGGTCTTTTGTACCATCAGAGACCCTGAAGAGCTGTTAGTCAGACGTGCTGCAGATGTGGCTGGATATTCACTGCTACAAGAACAGCTCTCATCAAATTGCATCACACCACTCTGGATTCTCAGTCCTCAGCAATGCATGGAAAGCACAAAATATTAGGAAAATGAGCAAACCACAGTATAATGGACAAATTAGCATGTCTGCCCTCATGCCTTTAATTTTGTCCTATGTAAATTTTAGAAAGTCATCATGTACAATGTGGCCAAGTGGTTTTTACTGTCTAAATAATGGCCAAAAGAGGTGAAATTTGATTCATTATTAGAAAGGCAGAGTCATAGCATCACTGGTTGTTCAGAAATCCATTAAGCTCCTGTTCAGGATCCTGCTCTGAAAAATGCATCTCCCATGTGTGACAGTCTGCAACTCCTTATCTCTGCCAGGTACATTGCTGAGTCAATACATTGAGAAACAGGAAAAGATTTTTAAATTATTCCTATCTATGCAAAAGTCCAATATGTCTTAAAGCACCTCATGAAACAGCTGCTAAGCAAACAATCTCTTCAAAATCTAGTGTTTGCATAGCAGGTCACCACATTTTAGTAGAATTCTCACAGCTCTGACGTGCATGCAGTCAGAGAAAGAAGTTCCCATAAGATATTATCACAGGAAAGAGACTCATTCATGTATGCAATTGTTTGTTATCAATAGACAACCTGTACTCTAATTTATTTTGACTTGTTGGATTTGAATCACTGCTTCTGCATATGTTTGCTTTAAACTGGGTAATCAAATCTGGCTGTGTATGAGATGAACTTTCGTCCTCTGTGAAAACGTGCATTGACCATTCAGTGGCACTGCTCCAAAGGGAAGTACACACCTTTCTCACCAACGTGACCCTTCCACCTTACTTTTCCTTTCTCAGAACAAAAGACTGAAAATTTCTTCATAAGGCTCAGCAAGCAATGCACCCTTCTGTATTGAGACTAGAGAAATAGGTGCTTACTAGTATTTTTGCCTCTTTGCCTAGATAAACAGTGTGTGAAATTCTGTTCACGGTGTGTCTCCCCTGTCGAGGCAGAAGATAAAGTTAGTGTTAGGGTTCGGAGGGTAAAGGTCTGAAGGCAAATTAATTTATTTTAACTATGAAGATAGATGGCTAGGGGAGGTTAAATGGATCAGAATTGCTCGTAAATAGGCATGTTTGAGGGAAAGGCTCAGGCAAAAGACTAGTATTAAACACAGTAAAATCTTCATAAACGTCCTAATTGAGGTGTCTGTCCCAGCTATTACAGTTGGTGGTTGACAAGTCAGAGTTTTGTAGGAAATCACACTTCATTGCTGCCATTCCTCACAGAATCACTGTGAGCTGTTGGTTTGGTAACAATTGTAGAAGTAGAGTCTTATTTGTGGGTTGGAAAACTATACCTGGTAGGATGCTCAACATATTAGCTGCAACAGAGAAACAAACTTCTCCATTTTTCATCCTGATGCAGGGGAAATGGTGTAGAGGACACCGCCTCATCTCTAAAAATACTGTGACTGATGCAGAATATGGCCTCTTGAATATGCTGTTTATCTTGCAGAGCTTTTTCGGGAGGCATTGAGGAAGAATCTTGCCTGCATTCTTTCTGGGGCTCTGGCTGAAGAGTAGCAAGCCTGAGCAGAGTCTCTGTAATGACAAGCTTAGTCATTAGGATGGAGTCAGCAGCAAAACCCTCTAAGCAGGTTCTGTAATCACATTGCAGGATCTGTATAGCAGTGACTAAACCTGCTGCATGAGGAGGAGAGACTTCCTACCTGCCTCTGTGGGTCACCTTTGCCTTGGCTTTACCTCGGCAGGGTGCAAAGTGCACAAACACAAACCACCAGCTGCAGGCCAGATGTCAGTCAGGCAGCCTTTGATGTGAGACTGTCACAAGACACAGCACATGCCTATGAGGAATTAAACCTGCAGGAGTAGCATGGAAACATGCAGAGAGACCATCGTGGTGGCTATGACACCAATTCACACTCATTTTAAAGGCATCTTGTCCCACTTTCCCTTCTCTGTAAGACAGGAATACTAGAAAAGGCTTCTGTATACCTCACAGAACTGTTGTTAGAAATTATTAATCCCTGGTATCACAGTGCACTGAAGAATGAACATTATAAAAGAACTGGGTATAATTTTAAATGCATTTTGTGTGTTATAATCTCCATACATCAACCGAGCAACATTACCGATTATGCACATCCACTTCCCAACAAAGCAGTTCTACTAAACATGTATTAGTAAGCCCTGGATGATACAGTGCTCAGAAACCCCCATGGAGATAGCAGCTGCATAAGTTCTATCAGAAGATGCTGCTAAGTTCAAAACACTATCGAATTCATCTGCCAAAGCTGAAAAAAACATATGAAATGCAGAGTTCCTTAAGAATTTGTTTGCTGTTGTTTAATCATTTCTTAACTTGTTTGGTAAATCTAGAAAAGTATTGGAATTTTTTCTCCTATCAGACAGTGGTTGTTATGAAAGTAGGTGGGTGGATTGGTGATCATTAATAGCTTATACTTATAAAGCACGTTTCATCAATAGTTATTCTGATTTTTTTTCCAGAATTTAAACAATTTTTTTGTCTCCATTTTACATATGAACCAAAATATTTTTAAGGACTAAATGTAGGAGAATAGGTAAATATTGTGTATCTCAAATATTCTGCAGAAGGACAAGCAGATGGGAAAATATCCCAAAGCAATCAAGCCACACTACAGATATTGTTTGCCGTTTCATTGACTCAAATTTGAAATCTGAGACTTTCAAAAGTAGCTTCCTTTTCCATGAAAGAAAATTACTGGGCTTTTACCCTTTGATAATTTTTTGAGGGTGTATAGAGAAGGAACATCCCCTTGTATATGATTATCAGTGGCACTGCTTTGCATTTGAGCAGCCTTGGGTTTCTCTGTCCCGGTTCGAGAGCCAGCTGTCCCATGTGTGCTCCTCTGCAAGGGCTCCTGGTGGCTGCCTACACCACCACTTACACTACAGGAACACCCATCCTTCAGTTTCATGCTTTTCATTAGACAACATGGTCTTGTCAGGTGGCAGTGTGTTTTGGCTCCTGCATACACAGCTGTTTTACTACTCAGGGTATTTGAATGCTTACTCCACCCATATGTTTAATGAGACCTGTAATCAGCTTCAATTCCAATAGGTCATTAACACCTCACCCACAGCAATATGAAGCCAAAATTGGGCAGGTTTGTTATGCTTGTTACAGCATGCAGTGGAGATACTTTCTGCAGGTTTTAAAATATCTTTATTATAATTCATGTTGGTCATAGCTATGAGCCATCCTCCTTGCTACAGCAGCAACAAAAATTAATAACTCCTCTTGTCTTTTTCCTGTGTGATTATGCTTTGAAGTGTATATTTTTTTCCTAACTTAAATTTCATTTCCTAAATATATCAAGCAAATAAAAGCACTATCATGAATGAGTCTCATTTTACTCCACACAAGAGAAAAATGAAAAAGATTAATAAATCTATAGGAACTACATCTGGTTTAGTGTGTCTTACTAAGCTCCACTTAGTAACTGGTGGAATAAAAGGAGCCATAATATCTATTCTTACAATCATCTGACAGCACCTTCATTTCCGTGACAAAATACTGGGCTGAATGTAACCTGTGTGGCCTTTCTCTTGTTCTTTAAGGACAGGAAATAGCTGTTACTTAACATCTGAATTCCACCTGCTAAATGCACCTTACTCTAGCATGTAGCACCAGGGAGCTGGCATTTCCAGAGTGGAGAGTGGGTATGTGAATGACACACCTTCATTCATTTCTATTGTTTCCTATTTTCCTCTCTGGGAATAAAGATGAGTCTATCAGTATGGTATCTGCTTATGCCTGAAGCAAAAGCAAGGAAGATGACAGAGGCAATAGGGCAGGATATGGAGAAGGAGAAGATAAATATCCAAAAAAGAGATCCGTGCAGTAAACTGGAAAATCACTGTTTTTTTTACAGTGCAAAAGTTTTGGAGTATTTTCATTAAGCTGAGCATACTAAGCATTTTGCTGCGAACTGTTGCTCCTCCATGCTGTACAGATAGAGTCTATAAACAAGAGTACTACCAAATGTTTTAAATGTAACAATGGGCAGAGAAATGGCACTGCACACTACAAGCCCAGACTATGCCCAGGACATCTCTCTTGCCTGTATGTTGCACCTCTGGCAGATTATACACCACCTATATATATATCTTCTCAGAAAGTGGCTAAGATAAATGAGGGATAAGAATGGGCTCCCTTTCAGTGGATTTTCACCCTGATTTTATATCTATTCACTTGCACAATCTGGAATCAGAACTAGCTGAGACAGTTGGAACTCATCAGAAAAAATGAGCTGATTTCCAACAACTGAACTTGTGGCTGATTTCAGCTAAGGGAAGAAAAAAGATTATGACGTAGATTGACATAGAATGTTTTTTAAAAGATGGCCAGCACAAGGCATTAATGCATAAAAGTTTGTTGGGGTTTTTTTTGTTGGTATGCAAGGTGCAGAACAGGAATACAGATATTCAGTTCAATTGGAGTATGGCAATTGTCAATATGACAAAATCTAGGATTAATTTTATTCCTAATTTCAGATACTTTAGTGAAAAGGCCAAGGAGAGAAAACTTGTGAAGGTGGAACTCCACATCTCACTCCCAAATATCTCTGTCACAGCTCAGCTTACATGCAGGGAACATACAGAACTCTCTGATTCTCTGACTAAGCTTGTCACTCACCTAAGTGCTCAGTCTCCATTGCTCACATGCTAATTTTTTTCCCAAGCTCTAAATTCATTTCATAACAGGGACAAAGAATTATTCCTGGAAGTATAAAGAGAAAAGTAGGTCAAGACACAGACTTACTTTGACAATCTCCCTTTAGCACTTTTGTGTAGTTGTAACTGTCCTTTTTAAAAGTGTGCCCTGTATTTTTATTTTTAAATTTTTTTCATGACAAGTCAGCTTGGAAATGAAATACACTAAGTCATTCAATTTTTCTGCAGATTTGCAACTGTAATTAATTATTTTATTGCACTTCAAATTCTTTAGAGCCCATAACAAATGGTGCATCCTTGGAACTATAATGCTGAGGTAAGTCGGGTAGAGTTCACTTCAGTTCTGCTACATATGTTGCAAAGACCTATAAAGACTTTAAGGTAATCATAGCTAATTTTCACCCATGAAACATAAAATTGCCTGACAATGGTGGCAGACAGAATTTTCTGTACTGCTCACATACAAAAATGAGTAAATAAGTTTATAAAAATTGTGGATTTGGAATAATTGTAAGAATGTGGGTCTCAGAACTCCTTCACAATATTTTCATCTGCAGATTCTAGCAAAATGGCTTATGATTTTGACTGCACATTATAGACATTGTTACAGTAGGACTATAATCAGTATAACAAAAAGAAGGTCATCAGTGAAGATTCCACATTACCTGTACCATTCGTTACTTCCTTCTTATAAACCTAAGGCTGTTTAATGGAATGTTTTTAATTAGAAAAAAAGCCCCAAACTATTTACCAATTTAATTTGTTAATCCCATAATTTAATAAAAAGAGAACATTGTGTTTTTATATTAATCATGTGAGTTTGGATACAATTTGTTGTTTCATGACTTTAGTTCTTCCTTCAAGTTCCCAGACAGCACTTCAGAGAGAAAATCCAAGCTTTGAGTTTAGTACTTCAGCTGCCACAAAAATAAGTGTAGGTTATGTGACTCAAAAAGATGTACTTCTTGAATTATGCAGATACCTGTTGCACTGTTTGAAATGTCCTATTGGCAAGACTAGACTAGTTTAACCATACAGAGTGGCAATGGTCCAAAAACACCAATCAGCAAAAGCAGAAAATTTGCTTAATTTGGGTGTAGATGACTTGGGTTTACATGATGCTGCCAAGCTATTTTTATCATTTTAGTCTAGGTCTTGGCCAAAAGTTAAGAACAAAATCTACGCACATATAAACTTCAAAGATCTTTCAGATTTGAGCTAAACCCAAACTGTGTTGACATTTCCATGTCTGAGTTCTGAAGCTAACAATTTTATGGTATTTTAAAACCCTTGCATAAGTTTGTATCTGTAAATAGCACTAGAGAAAGTAAGCAAAAGTCCAGAGTAAAGTGACAGAATTTTTTTGAGCTCTAAGGATAATCTTAACTGATTTTTTATGTTGTTATATTCCCAGTAGAAAAAAAAAATAACCATATGCCATTATTAATAAACAACAAGGTGTGGTCCTAATTTCAGTGGAAGAATGATGGTTTATTTATAGTGAATATCTGTCTCTTAGTTTAAAACTTAGAAATTACATTGGTGGTTAGTCAGGAAGTGCCTTGGTTTACAACAAAGGGATATTCAGTGTAACCTGTCTATTCACAACTGATTCATTCAGTTTAGTTTTGGTGACTCTTCCATTGTATCTATATGAAAAGGCTGAAAATTTGAGTGTCAGGTTTGCCTGTTTCCTATGATATTACTTTGAGTTTGTCTTGGATTGAAAAAGTACAGGATTGGCCTCAGGGTTAATTAGAAACTTAAATTTTCGTGGTCCTCTGTGACATGAAACCCTGTGAAAAAAGGTATTCAATGGATAAGGACCAGTCCATTTTTTTGAGTCAGGGAGGTATCTAAGCAATAGGACATTGACTTTGACAGTTCAGCAGGGCTGGGCCCTGAGAGTAGCTATGCCCTGAGAGAACTCCACATATTTTTAACAGGTAAGGCCATTTTGTGAGAGGGGGAAGAAATGCATTACAAAAATTAGTAAATATTTGAAAATGTTCTGCTAAATTCCTGGTGAGCACAAAAGTAATGACAGTTGGATCAGCTGGTCAGTGCAGGTCCCTTCCAACTGAAATATTCTATTCTGTTCTATTAAGTAACTAAAATCTGACCGTGATCCATAATGAACATCCATCTTGCCCTAACTGTTAACACATGGACATACATATTTTCCATATTCATGCAATTTTCTGAATGGGTAAAGTGCAATTGTTAAGAGGTTTCTGGACATATAATAGGAATCAGCTTAAAAATACACTAAATTTGAAGTCGCAAAATTTTACTTCAGATGCATAAGTTAGAAGGTCTCATGAGATGTTTATGAATATATAGCATGCATAAATTGCAGGTCAAGGTCCAGAACTTGTTGAGATGGGGTTTATCTCCATAATAGCACCTTATTACATGAATAGATGCTGGAGTCACTAGGGCTTTTCTAGTCTTTAGTGGTTTTATACCATATGATAATAAAACTACCAGAATGCTTCACAGCACCACTTTCATCTTGTGTTCATTGCCTATATATGTATTGTTGTCCAGTACAAAGATATCCAAGTTTTGCCCTTTTGGTGTACCCTTTTTTAAAATGATAAGACACTTCCAGAGGAAAAAGGCAGCTCACTTTGAATTAAGATAATAGAATATTACTCCCATTATTGGAATAACCTCTTTCATCCTTCTTGTGATCTAGTGATCACAGGGAACAGGGATGATGACAGGGGAGGGAATGCACAGAGATTGCACTCATGTGGGAGAAACACAGCACTCTATGTCGAAAGACCTTTTCTAAATAGTGCTCCAGTATCTCTGCAGAGAGCACAGCTCATTCAGAATGCAAATCTAACAGACAACCATCAGTGCAGCCACTTGTCTGAGAAAGGAGCAGAAGTGTTTGCTTTTTTTTTCTCTACTCTGAGGAGCAATTTATAACAACAATATTCATTCTGTCTATGCAGTCTCTGGCACCAGAGTATGCATATCAGCAATTGTAATACAGTCATTCACTATTGGCACTTCAGGCCAATAAAGTTTCTTTCACTTGGAGTGCTGACATGACTGTCTGCAAACAAGGCTCTGAGAACTAAGACAGCTGGAATGTCATTAAAGAATATTGACTCTGTCTCTTCTTTTTTATCTGTTTCCATTTGGTGGAACTTTAGTGCATTTAAGTATGTTAGTTGCCTCCCAAAACATGAAAGCAAAACTGGTAAAATCTATTTTTATATGTTCCTTCATGTTTATCCCAAGTAACATAAATTTGTGAAGAAGATTAAACCATGAAACAGATTTGGGGAAGAATAAAAAGGTTTTATACGGTGCCCAGATGGTTACCATGATAAATCAGAGATTTCATGAGGGCTTTTTCTGAGTTTAAAACTGGCTGCGTAAGGAGGGGCTGATTATTAATAATTTAGCACCTTTGGCAGGATCAATATGACTAATTTGTTATGTCTGCAGAGCTAATTCCTATTCCTTTGTGAACTGAAGACTTGAAAAATTGAAGTAACAATTTAAAAGGAAAAGCACTTATAGAGATTAAGGGGAACTGATTGATTCTGGTTTAGTCTTAAAAATAATTAATAGCATAAAATTAGGGCATTCTTTTACAGTTGTATTATGTGCAACTTGAAGAACTTGCTACTTCACTGTTTTACTGCTAGAAGGGGTTTCTAAAAATCAGACTTCACAAATGCACATCTCAGTTATTTAAAAAACACCCCTGCAGTAACAACACCCCTCTGGTTTGGTTCTGTGACAGCTCATAGAAGGAGTTCCAAGCACTCCCACTGTGAAATTACACAGCTTAATACAGACTACAGGAATGTGGGAAGCTGAGTTCTAGCAAAAAGGGAGGGAGCTTGAAAGAAACTGGTCTTCGTCTCCCTTTCTTTCCTGAACTATTCAAGTCATTAAACAAAGTTCACGCCACAGTAATAGTGTGTGTCCTTCATAGAGGTTTCTGTGCTGGCTCAGACTCAAAAGGGAGAGCCCTGAAGAACAAATGTCAGAGATTGGTAAGGACAGAATGCAGCCACACACTCTCACTTAGTGAAAGGCAAAGGACCAATTACATGGCTTGGAAATACCAGACCCTGACACCAGTGGTGTTCCTCTCCATCTGCTCCATCTGCTCCAACTACTGCCTGAAGCACTCACTGATAGTGGGCTCAGAGTGTTTGGTGAGAACCTTTCCCTACCGACAGCCTGTGCATCAGCAGCCCACTCTCTGGTGACAGCCATCACAGTCCCAGGGCACGACTGGTCTCATGCTCCTCATTGATCCCCATTTTCATGACCTTTGAATTAGCATTTCACACCTCCAGGTCGTTCCTTGTGGGACAGAATGCCTGTCTCCCTGCTATTCTTGTGGATGCTACATAATAATGGGAATGCTCGTCTGTATATCATGAATTAAAAGGAAAGACACAAATAGGATGCTTTATGAAGAACGAGAACAAAACTCAAAAAACCTGATGTGGAACAATTGGATCATATTCAAAAGGGAATTTCCAAGAGAAGTTAATGGTGAAATTGACCTGTTGTCATATTTACAGCTATTAAATACATAACAGAATATTATATCTGACTCTAGGAAATACAAAATAATTATTACCCAAATGACAGTTTATAGAGTGTCCTAGAGTGGGTTCTGTTTCACATAAAAGACAAATAAGCTGAAGAATTCTTGCAAAACCTTTAAAGAATTCAATTTAGGTAGCTATATTATAAAATGCAGGAGAATGAACACTTACACAGCTCGAAGAAATACCAGTATGAACTTGCACTACTTGGAGCAAAAAATTTTTTATACTACCCTACTTAAAACACAAGTGTAAGATTTAAATCATCAGGCACTTGTGAAGGACTGTGAAGCACAAAATATTTCAATGTTTCAATGTTAACACCTGAACTCTGGAAGGAAGGTTGCACTAGGCGCAATCTCTATTAAAATATTCAAGAAGTTTCTTTCCTTTTTTTTTTTAATGAGGCTGGTTTCTGGAGGGGTGGTTTGTTGTTTTTGTTTTAATAATTGTCATATTTTTAGAGAAGACTGGATATTTGGGCCCTTTTCTAATGCTTTATACTTTATACTTTATTTGCTTGCAAGTACATCAAACACACATATATACATGTCCTTAAAAAGAGTAAAGCCTGTTATAGCTCAGCATCTGCTGGGTTTGGCTTATGAAGTGTGCAGAATAACACTCCGTAGGTTGGGACAGTTATGCTCTTTTTCATGCAAAACCAGTAACTAAATATGTTATTAGAAAAACTAGAATAACCCATACAAAATAATGCCATTTTCATAGTATATGAAGAAACTTAATTTCTAATTGCTGTGATAGTTGGTTTAATAGATTTTCTAAATAAAAGTAAAGAGATGAAAAGAATTCTTTATAATAGTGCAAAAAAATCTGATTTTATGCAAGGATAACCATAATCCTTTGATTATTAATAAGAATAAACAGTGCATATATATGCACTTAATTTATTCATTTGAACACGTGCATTCTGCTTTTCACATATACCTTGAAATGGTATAAAATTGTATAAACAATAACACTGTGCAAGACAGTCTAGGCCCTGTATGCACAGTGAAGAGCAATGATTTTGAATTAAGATAAGGGTAAATGAAAAGCCTCTCTTTGACAGAATTAAGAGAAAGGATGTTGATGGAGAATCCTGCTCAGTGTAATCTGCTAAAGAATAAATGACAAGTATCAGAAATACTATTTATAATAGAATTTTCTTTTCTTCAGCCTTACTTTAGTGGTTTTCTCATATAGTCCCTGAAAATTCTATGTCATTTGTGACTCATATTGCATTGTTGTTGTTTAAAATCTTAAATGATTAAATAAAGAAATTGACAGGAAAAACATGGCAGCTTCCTAGATAGGGTTAAATTTCAGAGCTAATTTTGCTCAAATTACTTACATTCCAGGATGTCTCTTGTATTTCAGACAGTTAATTCTAAAGTTGCAACACACTTTCACAATGTTTCTACTTTTTCTTCTGTACTCCATTGCTAAACTAAAATATAATAATTTCAACCTTCAAAACATTTGCCCAGAATTTTTCTTATGTCTGAAGCACTGAGTAACAAATTAGGACTATGACTGTCAGGCTAGCTAAAAAGACAAATTCCATGCTGGATTCTTCTCAACAGTAATCCAATAGCAATTTTTTCCTAATTAAAGGCCCTCAGCTGATCTAGTACTTCAAGAACCACATCATGGAGATTTTTAAATTTTTGGAAAACTTAATTACAGGAAATAAATTTACCAGCAGAAACACACTGATTACTAACAGAAGCTAACACCATCCCAAAGTCCTTGTGTTCCAAAGAGAAAATTAAAAGGCTAAAATAAACCTACTGGTAAAATTATTTCTGGCTACATTTATAATAAAATACAACTTTTAGAGTGGTGAAAAAGTAAAAAAAAATCTTTTTCAAGACTTTCCAATGACTGCTGTTAGTCAATGGCAAAAAGAGCCCAACAGCATGTTGTCCCAAATTCCTGGTGAATTCAGGCTTTTGTTTGTTTTTTGTGTGGAATGTAATGACAAAACCTCTGGATTGTACTGGTTCTAGAAACTTTGTTTTGACTTATCTAGTCTAAATATATAATTAGGAAAATCGAGGTGAGTCCATGGAGGTTTTTATGCAGTATACTGAAAATGGGCATAACCAAGTTACAAAAGCTGCTGAAAAAGTTGTATGTGCATATACTCACAAAGGGACCTGTTGTAACTAATTTATTTTTCCTGGAAAATACATAACTATTTTCGTTTGTTCAGGAGTTTTCACTCGGTTCCTTGAAAGGAAAATTACAGAATAAAGATGATGGCTCGAAGATGAGCCATGAAGTGCCCATTTATAAGTGCAAGTTCAGCATGACTTCATTGTATTGTAGCTCTCTTCTGGCAGCTCATTCATATCCTTTAGATACCAAGTACTAGCTCCTAAGTCTGTCTATAACTTGAGGACAACCAAAGAGCTCCTCTCATGCCTACACCTCACACTGTAACAGAATTGGGTGCAGGTAGCTCTGAGAGGCTGGAAAGAGGCAGCAGAGACCCTGGAATTAGAGCAACCAGGACCTTGCAGAGCTGCTGTAATCTCTTACCTGGCAACTATTTCTGGAGGTCCCATTCCCCTTGGCTGTGGATACACCTCTCGTGACTCAGACACACAAAGAATTTCCTGTGCAGCTCATAGGACAAGTCAAGTTGCATACTCTCAAAAGAATCTCCATGTAACACCAAATTCTTTTTAAGTTGTGTTTCATTTCACCTCTTAGGAAAGGTCAACAGTAGACTGTTAGCCAATTTTGCTTTGTACTCTGGTGTGTGAGTAATTATGTTGAGGCACAATGTATTTATCCTGGTAGAAAGAAAGAAATTACTAATTACCAGTAAGATTTAATTGGACTTCTTTTAAATCAATATAAAATATTTAAATTATTTCTACTATCTCTACCTCACAGAATCCTTTCTCTTCAGTCTGTTTTGTTAGCTTTTTCAATTAGTGTAGCAGATCAGATCAATAGATCAGTTTCCATATATAGAATCAGCAAAGCAGGGCCTTCTAAATTACACTGCTGACTGAAGAACAGCCCTTTCCAGCTCATTAGACCAATTATAGAAAATTTTATTTGATTCACGGGCTTTATAATTTTTTTTCTCAATGACAGAATTTTCCTCTACCAAATTTAGCTTAATAGTAGGTTATTTAGAGATAAGTAAGGAAACAATCTTCGGCTTTCCACCAGAGACTGATAAGCTAATTTGTTTCACTTAGTTCTGAGAGTGCTGAGAATATCTTCGCACTTTCTAAGGCTCTGGATTGTGCCATAAAAGCAAAGTGCTGTAGTGGGTGAAACTCCAGCACTAAACCCTAAGGCAGCACAGAAAACACAGTCTCAAGGGGGAATAGAGAGCAGTTCCTCTAATCCTCGACCCTTCATGGCTTTAGATGCATTGTCTCCTGATAGGGAAGGAAGCTGATTACTGTATCCAGGAACACTGGCTGATCTTTGTCCATTCATTCCTTGTCCTGTAAATCTGGGTAAGGAATGAGAAGATGCTAGTCCTACACACTGTAGTTAATTTTTCTTTTCACCTGTTGTAGTTTTATTGCCTTAGTAACTTGCAAATCATTTCATGTCCTACAGCTATCCCACACAGTATGGTATGTAATGCATCCACGAGGCAAGAACTTTTCTCATCATAAAATGATTGTTCTCGATAGAAATCTCCATTTGTAAAAATACCCTGCTCAGGGAGGATACATAATTTGTGAAAGAAGGAAGCCTTTTTCAGTAATAGAACCTTGGAAAATGGCTCTAATTCTCTTGAAGGTAGATCATTTAATCTAATTGTTGCTGTGGAGCTGTAGCAAAGCAAGTATTTCTGGGTAACTTGACCAGAGGGAAAACAATTAGGCTACATTACTGAACTGCAGTAATATGTTTTCTTGGCAGCAGACCTGCTTCTGTGGTTACTGCTACATATAATGTGCCCTCTTTAAGGACTAGAGTCTGGAAAAACAAACAATTCAGAAGAGCACTGCACTAAGCCCTGCACACTGAATACATGTTCAAAAACCATATTTTAGTTGTGGATTCATAATCTTGCTTTATCACATTTCATGTGTACTCAGACCTGCTGCTTCAGACACTCTTATTTATATTTGAAGAGAGAATTGGGTTAATTTTTCAATGTTCAGCTAAATCATTACTGAATTCCCCTAATTCATTGAAAAAATGATGGAAAGAGAAGCAGTGAGGAAGCATGACAAAAAGACTAGTGAATAAAACAGGTATTATGTTTATACAAGACACACACACTTGAACCTCATAATGTTTCTTCTATGTCTAAATGCACTTGAAATGCTGTTAGAACTTTATTAAGACTGAAGCATCTATTGCTCAAAGTTTAGAAAAAGCACCTTTCACATTACCTACCCAACTCTAATTCAACCTTTTTCTATATTTACATGAAGACATTAATCGTAATTACATGACTATGTGCTCTTATTTTTAAGGGAACTTTATTGCTTAATGCAAATGATTAGGAAAATATCTAGAACTCTGGTTTGGGTTAACCAAGCATAATTATCAGTGCAAAAGACCAATGGCTCAGGTTTTATCTATTTCGAAGAAGTACATGTAGGCAGAACAATAATTTTAAGGTAAATACTTCTTATGCTGTTCAATACTAGAGATTAGTATTTGATCATGTCACAAACATTCTAAATTTACTTCTACAACACCCCTATTAATCAAGGCCATTTTAACCTCCGATTTGCAAATGCAAGACAGGATAGAGGAAAAGGGTTCAAAGGTCAGAGCATCCATGGTAGTTTAAGGTGCCAGCTTATGACACTGATTCAGTTTTCCCAAGAAGCTGATGTTATACACTCTTCATGTTTTTTAAATTTAGGTTCCAGTAAGTTTAGTTGTAGTTCTGAGTGTAGAGAATTTCTCATAAGTCCCTATGTCTTATGCTGAAAATGTAGAACACCAGGATATGCAATTAGTGATGACCTCAGAAAAGCCTGAGCTGCATGACTTGCTTAGCATCACACAGATGGGAGGAATGGCAGAAGAAATGAAAGTCCTCAGAACCATATTCAAATATCTGAATCAGGAAATCCTCACTTTTCTGTCTGATATCCCATTTTAGTTACAAGCAACCTCTTAATAATAAGTTTTGATTCACTCTTTTAATAGGCCTCTTATGCACTAAATGCATGAGGATTCTTGGGAAATGATCACATCACTAAAGATTGTTTCATAATGTTTATGTATAAGCAGGTTGAATTGATACTACCCTAACAAATTTATCTTGAAATTTTGTAACTTCTGAATACCTTAAATTTTGGGTTTGTTTGTTTTTGTTTAGGTATATATATTTTGTGTGTGTATGTGTGATTATGTGGCTTCCTTTCAGCTGCAACCTGAAAACAGAGGCACTCCGTCTCTGGGCATCACCATGTGTCCTGAGCATGGATTATGATCTGGAGCTAAAGGAGTAACTAAAACATAGCAATTGCAGGTTTTTAGACTCTGTGCACGAGAAATAAGTGGAAATGTCACCCACATAAGTGCTTCTACTAGCAGTTAGAAGAAGAAATTTGCTAATAGAAGAAATTTGGAAATAAAGTCAAGGACCCATCCTGAACCCTATAAGGAGCTTCTCTTCACTCCAGCCATGAATCATCTTTTTGTTTCCCTCCAAGCATCCAATTGTCATTTCACCATCCTGGTTTCTTGTTCCTTCCTGTTTTCCTCTTTACCCATAGACCAAACATGGCTCATTTACTGTTTCCTTGAGTCTTTTGAAACTGCTAAAAAAAAAACCCAAATAAAATCTCTTCTGTTTTACTGTTCCTACAATCTCTTTTCCTCAGACTGGTTTTACAGTCAGTTCCCAGAATACTTGATCTTTTACATTCTACCCAAGTTTTCTAAGCAATCCTACTTCCACCCTGCTGAATCATGTTGCAGCTTTAATCTTTGCCTCAGAAAGCTGTCTAATCATTTTTTTTCTGGTCATTCTTTTTCAGCTAACCAGGTACCATTTTCTTCACTGCTTCCTGGATTAATGCTATTTTTCTCCTCAGGCCAGCCTATACTTTGTCACTTCACCAGCATTTGGAGGCAATCGCCAAATTCACCAGACTCCAGTCTCATTGTTCACTGCAAACCTCATGTAGTTTTTTTTTCGCTCAGGCACCCAGTCTCATGCTTGATTAGTCCAATTTTCTGTTTTCCGACTGTCGATCCCAATTCTCCTCCTCCCCAGTCCTATTGTTGCTTGTATTTATTCATTAAAGCAATCTTATTCCTCCCACACTCTTCTGCCTTGTGTTTTCCTTTACACTGCTTGGAGAAGAGCCTGAGAGAGGGCCAGGGGCAGATAAATCAGACTACACAGGATGGGCAGGTTCTCTGCCTGTGGTTGTGGGGGTAGGCTCAGAATTCCTGCTAAGACATTCACATATGTACATTTATACACAGGTGTTCTAGAGAATAAGTCAAAGCAGGCCCTACAGAAGACAGATGCAGGAAGCAGGAGTACTGTCCACACATATATGTGCTTACACAGTCTGGTACAAGGTGAATGGTGTTGTAGAAAGATATTTAAAAGGGGGAAAAAAAAGAGGTTAAAAAAAAGAGAGAAAAAGACAACAAATTTATGAATCATTGGCTCTACCTGTGCTGTATGACAGATTAAGTATGTAGAAGTCCAGATCAGGATGCAAGTGAAATGTAACATGTAAGCATCTTGACCTGTATAAAAAAAATGGGGGTAAAAAATCTTTCAGGTCTCAGAAATCCTTAGTGGCATTATGCAAGAACATGGCAAGAGCATACAAAGGTTAGGACCTGTCTGTCAGAGTGCAAGGGTGTGAGAGCTCTGCCCTCTACTCTGGTCTTAGTCCATGGTGTCACTCTCTGAAAAGAAATTGTGCTGGAGTTCCTGAACAGCAGATCTGCTAGCACCAAGGTCCCTGAGATTACAACAGTAACACAAAGACCAAAATGGAAAATGCTAAACAAACAGGTCCAAGCTCAGATAAAAGCAACTATTTATGGCTTTTCAGAGTTTTCCAATTTGACCTCTTAAGTCCAGGCAGATTTAAAGGCTAGACAAATCTGCCAACTTTTCCTGAGGGTGGCAAAAGGAACATCCCTGATAGAAAGACCTTTTCCTTTTCCTTCGGATAACTTACTTTGTTTCAAAGGAAACATTTCTCTTATTTGATATGAACAAAGAAATAGATTTTCTCAAACTTCATTTTAAGAATTATCCAAATGATTCTGACTTAAATTAAAATATATATAAAATAATGTAATTTGGCCTAAGAAAGGCAATCAGCTTTTGAAATGTCAGCTCAATTATTTAAAATGCAACAAAATTATAGGTTGCAGAGTGCAACAACTTTTAATGGGAATCTTAATAAAAGACAGTGTTCCCACTTCCACCTCTAACACTGAAACTAATTTAGTGTGTTCTTTTCCTAGAGGGTGTTTTACCTATTTTGCAATTGTTTCTACCTTTGTTTTGTTTTCTAGTTTTTATCACCACTGAAGAAAAGAAACCAATAGACATCAAACAAAACAACTCACTGTTTACATTCAGATTTCAGCTGCAAACAGGCCAATAATTACTGAAAGTTGGGCTGCAAAAACATGAAATAAAAACAGTTGCCCATCTGCATGGCTATAGAAGGGATTATCCTTTATAGAGCAGATATCTTGGCACTATCTTCTAGTGAATCAAACCACACAGAAACTGAACAGTAGCAAGAATCTGCAACATCATCACATTCACCCTTGGTTTTTCCCCACATAGGAGATTTTGGGGGATAGAGGGGGTAGAAAATGTTTCAATTTCTTTTTTTTCTCTTCTAAAATATTTTAAAATAATTCTAAATGCTTCTAAAATCTCTTTCAATAATCTCCTTTGGAAGGTCTTGTCTACAAAGGGCTGACACAGTTCTAGCCTTTCCATAACTCACCAAAATTTCCCCCATAGAGCCTCACTCAAGCACAGCTTGTGTTTCAACACAACCACAGTTGTAAATCTCCTGTTAAACTTTTGAAAAGACTGCCTTGCCAGCACGCTGTTTCCATTATCATGCTCCTGTTCAAACCTTGACATGGCCAGGGCTACGGGACCTGGTCAAACTCTAACAGCTGGATGTAAAACAGCTCAGCAGAGAGTGGAAAATCAAACAGTAGGAAAGATCTGAAGAACTCTGGGAAGATACAGGTGACAGAGCTCTCACAAGCTGATAACCTTGGAAGGTTCCTTACTCTCTGTCTGTCTAAAACCTCTTTTATCAGTTTTGCTCAGGGTTTAAATACATTGTTTTGGAAAAATTAAATCAAAATGAGATGGAAAGTAAACCAATGACATTTGGAAGATTAGGACACATTTAAATGCTAGACTTTTTGTCTGCCTAATTTAAATGCCTGCTTTCCCTCTCAAAATATATGTGTGTGTATACACATGAACATATATACATATATGTGTATGCATGTACTATTTTGTTTATGTAAACCCTCATTTGCACACTGATAGCATAGTCAATTAATTCCAGTGAAAAGTGTTTGATTTTTTTTTCCTCTGAATTGTACCTATTTGCATGTGATATCAAACCTCACAATATTTAATTTAGTTCTCCTCAAAATACTCCTTAAAGGGTGGGAATGTTCCTGTGGCTGGAGAACTAAAGAACAGAGAGCCACAGTCTAAGTGATTATGAGAATGTCTCAAATACAATAGGAACTGAAATAGGATGAACAAGTGCTTCAAACAGATCCTGGATTTTGATATTAAAATAAAGGCACAATGAAATGTATCTTTTAACTTATATATGACTAGATGTAACTTAAAAATGAATATTCTAGAAGTTAAAAATCCTGTGATTCAAAGTGATTCTTAAGGCTTCACTTTTGAAAGATTCAAATCATAATAAATAAGTAGACATGTTTTCAAAACACTCTGAAAAGGCTACAAATTTTTTAAAGAATCCTTTTGTTCTTTTAAAGAGAGAATATGGACAGTTTTTTTCTCCAGTTGTCTCCCCAGATTCTCAAGCTCCTACCCAATTCTGCTTGTCTTCTCTTAAATGCAAATTCTCATTGTCATTGTGCAAGTCTCTTCCAATGACACTGCTCAAATTATTTTTTATTTATGCTGAGAACATCAGATAAATAAATTCAACCTTGTTATTGCTTAAAAGGGCAAACATCCATAGCAAAATAAAGGAATACAAAGGAAATGAGGATGATAGGGAGTTTAAAAATAACTTCCCACTTTTTATGCCTGAAATATATATTTTTTTCCTGTAGTGACCAAAGGTTTCAATCACCTTAAATAAGAGGTTATAGATGTTGTCCATTGTTGCCTTTTTAAAATCTCCAGAAGTTTATAGGTCTGCTAAGTTCTTGAGAAGTGTGAGTGTTTTGTTCTATTAACAGGTACCCATGGGCATCCTTGTGTTCTGTCGCAAGGGACTCTGGTCAAATCTGCTACATCTGACAACATTTTCAAAATGCTTTCTGGGGATGTCTGAGGACTCTTTACCCAGACTTCAAGCTTTTTGCTTTGCTTTTTCACCAGAGGGCAAGTGAAGTACAGAGAGTCAACAAGAGCCACAGCCTTCTCAGAGACTGGGACCTAAACCAGGACAGACCTAAATGCCACCAGAGAGGGACTAGACTGAAAACTGAATAATCTTTTGCTAACAGATGGTCTTTCATGTGATAGATGAAACAAATGGATAAAGGAAGATGGCAAAGTTAAAAAAGAGGCTCCCTCTGTTAAATTATTTCTAAGGCATGGTGAACATTTCTCTTTACATTGCTCTCATACATATTAAAACACTTATGGAAATACATTTTTAAAAATAGGGAAAAATGTCACTGTACATTTGTTTTGCTTTTCTTTTAATTTACCTGCACTTTTAATCAGCTGAAAAACTCCATTATTATTTCTATGCATATTTGTATCACTGTTCTCCCAACATAACACCTCTACACAGTGTTTATTGAATGTTTTCTATTTACTCTATTCTCAATAGGGAAGCTAAGAAATTCTGTTCTTTCACCCTACATGATCAGGCTGGTTAGTCTCAGTCAGCTTCTCAATAAAAGCCCAAAGTGAGGTTATCCATCCTATGTAAAGTTATGCAGATATCTCTGCTGTCACCTGTCTTTTTCAGCGTGAACGTGAGGTTGGCCAGGTAATTAGAATGGAAATCGGTACAGAACTGACACAGATCAATGTTCCTTTCTCAGCCAAACGGCAAACCTAGATGGCACAGTGTCTTTGCCTTCAGAGTGTCTGGCAATTGAAACTTGGCAATCAGATAAAAGAGAGATAATTGATGGGGACAGGAGGGGGTGGGCAGGAAAAAAGAATGGCAGGAATTGGGTTTTCTCCTATAATTATAGCTATAGTTCGTCTTTATCAAATAACTTCATAGCATGGAACTCTATCATGTAACTAATTGTACTTACTTCTTCCAGTACTTGGGTATTGAATACTTCTTCCATCTATGGTCAAAACTACCATTTATAAAGCACAGTTTTTTGCAAGATAGGAAAAAAAACCAACCAAACAGCAAACAAACACAGGTTATTTTCATAAGTGCTTCATCATGAGACTTGCAGATTCAAATCTGTACATACTCAGGATGTGTCTGCTCGAGAGACAACCCTCTAGTGCAGGTGTTAGGGCAGTAGTTCATTGTAAATGCATCACAAGAGAAATGTCCAGACAGCCCAGACAGGCAGGTGCTCGGTTTGGAAACCATGGGAGGGGCTACACCCAAGTCCCATCACATCTTGAAGGTTGAGGTGATAGGTGAACAGCATGCCAGTCATCAGAAAATGTGTGCTGCTCCTTTAACATTGCTCAGTATTAATTTTCCAGTGGAAGATTTTATACAATGTAAGCAATGGAGACATAAGAAATATCCTTATCTCATATGATTTTAGAGAAACACAATATATTAAAAAATAGTAACCTCATTCCTCAGGCTATTCTTAGTGGCTAAGCCCAGAGAAGCTCAGTGATCAAGTCAGGGCTTTCTTTCCAGCAACACTTACTCATTCAGACTCTACACTGTTGTAATGCCATCAGACAGCTTGTATCCTGCTATCTTGGGATTGTCATGAGCAGACTGACTCCTGTCTGCTCAAATTGTAGTGTTTATAAGTACCCTGAGTGAACCATTAGCCTGTGATACAGCTCATATTGTCCTCATGCCTATGAATCAGTGAACAGTTTTCATATGTGTCTCAAAGTAAAAGCTCCTCAGCGAAAGGAGTCTGAAGCAAGAACTTCCTGAAAAATTCCATTGATTTTACAAAACCACTTTTTCCTGCACAAATTATGAACTAGCTTTGAATTTGACCAATTCATACTGGGTCATCACTCATCAGACAAAATTTTTGCAGTTGATATTTTTAGAGACTTATAAGTATAAAAATACAGTAAATGTATTGATTCGCTATCATTCTACACTTGAAATAATTTAAAGAAAACTGTGTAAACCAACCCAAGATGGAGGGGCAAAATTAAAATATACCAGTAAAAAATACATTATTTTATACCTACATGCACGTTTTTCTACACCACTTTTCAAGTTAGTTATCTCTCTTCTAGATCATTAATAAACAAAAAGGAATAAACATCTACATGAGCAATATTTTTTCTGCTTTCTATGACTTTTAGCTAAATGTATGTTTATTATGTAGAAGCAGTAGAGCATGTTAATTTCTCTTGAAAAAAAAGACAATCAGCAAAGAAGAGGAAAACATAATGATGTGAATGTATCTGCTTATTAATGCTCTGCACAGAAGCATGCACAAGCAGCATTTCTGGTAGCCCTGTGTGAAAGTTATTGTTGGTGCACACAAATCGGAGGTACAGAGCACTTCCAATTTCAATAATTGACTGCAAGCTCTACTTCTGCAGTCCCTCCTGGGAGTTCATGAGGACATGCATCTGGCACAATGTTAATCATATTTGTTCTGACACAAAGCAGTACACTAACTATTTCCCCTGGCAGATTACTTTCTATTACCCAATATAAAAATGGCTGACATCTTCAAAATGCTAATGAGAGATATATCAATTTTTTTAAGAGCTTGGATGGCTTCCAAGTATTTTTAAATGTACTCAACAGATTGTGAAATACATTCATATATGGTTATAAATGCAATATGTTTACTTTCTTTGTTGTTGTATGCCTTGTAATCTACACTGGCAGAGATTAAATACGACTGAATGAACAAATGCCCCTTAAATATTGGTTTATTCTTTTGCTTAATTGTTTGTTTTTCTTCAGTTATTTCTTGTGCTCTAATTGAACAAAATGGAATATCTTTACAGTTTCTACATCAGCTTGCATCACAATGAAGTCTGGCCCATTGCATTTTGAGCCAAAAGATGAAATTATTATTGGATTACAGAAATAAAACTCTAAACCAACTGGAGTGTGGAAATATTGTTTCCTTCTTATTACACTGTGATGAAAATGTTCTAAATTTATGCCTCTACCTATTCTCTTTTAAACATTTTCCTGACAGAATATCTTCCAGATCAAGGGTAATATGGTTTTATTTCAAACTTTATCATTACTGAGTCACCAATGGCCTCAGATGAGTGTGAGACGCACCCATGAACAGACTTACCTTCCAATATGTACATTCGGAACTTGAGCTGTGATATACCGTTCCTTGAAAAAAAACTGTCTACAGAAACATGCCCAATAAAATACAGAGTTTCCTTCTCTAAACATTCTAATCTGACTGAGGTTAAATAAATTATATATTCCTTATATAAGTAATATTTTCATACTACTCTGCCCAGAAGAACAAGAAGAAAATAGTGTAAGACAGAAAGAGAGAGATGGGAGGGAGGGAGGAAGGGAGGGAGGAATGAAGGGAGGAAGGGAGGGAGGGAGGAATTCAGGAGTTCAGGAGTTCAGGAGTTCAGGAATTCTGGAATTCAGGAAGGAAGGAAGGAAGGAAGGAAGGAAGGAACACTGTAAAATGATCAAAGCATTATGATTCATACTTGCAGAGGATACATAGTTAAATTAGTTTCCTATTGTAATCATAGGAGTGTTTTTTGGAGCGGTGTAAAGGAAGTCTATATCATATAATTTCTTAGATTGTATATATTCATTCTGAAAAAGGACCAGTTATAGGCAAAAATATTCTGCTTTATTTCTAAAGGCTCAGCTGTACATCTAAAGACCCTGACAGACAAACATTGCTACATTTTGGAACAGAGTTGTGTTTCTATCTTAGCCTTTTTTAGTGGTCTCTCAGAGGCTTCTGCATCAGTAACATCCTCAGAGGACAGAAATTAATGCCAGTACTTCAGCCACCACAGTTTATAACCCAGCATATAAACTCAAAGTTACCTTCAGTGACTGCTTCAGCTACAGCTTGAGACTGGACTCTCGTCCTGCTGCAGTGTGGACATGTTTCATTGTTTCTGCTATGGGAACAGGAAGTTAGGGGTGTTAAAGCTTCACTCATGTTGGTAGGAGTCAGGGAAACTCCCATCAGCACATCAATCTTTCAAATCTATTGATCCCTGTGGACCAAAATAGCAATTATCTGAAGCAACCATTCCTAGCTTGGCCACAGATATTTCAGCAGTTTTATAAAGCCTTATTTTAATTAATAAAACCCTGTGAACATGTTTCTCCAGAGCTAAGGAGGTGAGGGAGGCTTTTAGAAGGTCTCAGTAGCACAAGACCAGTGACTTGTCATGAAGGAAACTGCAGCTGTCACCTTGAGAACAATCTCTTTGTCCTTGTGATATTGGGTCACAGAGATCAAGTTGCATAAAGAGAAACGCTATAATCGCCTATATATAGATAGTGATAAGCAATAAAGAGAAGCTTGATAACACAAAACATGAAAGATGATGAGAATATGTAAAGCTAAGAGGAGATGATGGGGACACATACCAAATGTACAGACTTCTCTTGGAAATGCATGAAATTTCTGCTTAGCCCGTAGTATAAACTGGTCAGGGATGTCCTGACCACTTTGCTAGAGACCTCAGTTTTGATTTGTAGTTCAGAAAACTTGAAGCTGAATCCAGACATTAATGAGCTGCTTCATCCCCAGAAAGAGAACAGTGAATGCCCATATTTGAGCAAGACTGATAAAAATACATTGATTTACAGTAGACAATGACAATGCCCACTATGAAGAGTTTTTGATGTACTCACATGAAGAGTAAATAACCATAGAAGTAACCTGAGATTCCAGTTTACTGAGAAGTCCTACGACAATATGTGGCTCTTTCCAGATTTCAGGCAAATATTGATACCCAGCCACTGAAAGAATTTTAAAAACACCTATTTCTATGAAAATCTTAAGCAGTCTGAGGCTGAATCAAACAAAATGCTCTTGAAGAAGTGGCTCTATTTTACTTCATAAAGTGTGTTCTTCATTCTGATAAGCATCTTTATGCTATTCTAATATGTGAAAATAACACCAATAAAAATGAGATATTACCTTATATAACAATGCAAACTAATTTGGTTTAATAATAGGATTATAACTGACCCTATGTATTAATTTTCACAAATAGAGAGCTGATGTTTACTGTACAATTATTTTTTTAATCAGTTTTGTATTTTTTTTATTAATTCTGGACATGTTAGGCCAGATACACAAACTATTATAAAACATTTATGACAAATATCCCTTTAGTATTGCACTGTACAGTTGTGGCCATTGAAGCTTGTCATGGTTTGACCCTTGCCATCAACTTGGGACCACAGTGATTCACCCACTTCCCTGCTGGTGGGATGGGAGAGAGCCAGAGATGTGAAAGTAAGAAAACTCATGGGTTGAGATAAAGATATTTTGATAAGTAAAGCAAAAGCCCTGTGTGCAAGAAAAGCAAAACAAAGTATTAATTAATTTGCCATTGGCAGGCAGGTGTTCAACAGGACCCCATTGCATGCAATGGTTGCTTTGGAAGATAAATGCCATCACTGAATATAACCCCCCTTCTTCTTCCCCCAGTTTTACATACTGAGCATGATACCCTTGGGTCAGCTGGGGACAGCTGTCCTGGCTGTGTTCCCTCCCAGCTCCTTGTGCACCTCCAGTTCACTTGATGGGGTGGTGTGAGAAACAGAAAAAGCCTCGACACTGTGCAAATGCTGCTCAGCAACAGTGAAAACATCCCTGTGTTATCAACACTATTTCCAGCACAAATCCAAAGCATAGTCCCACACTAGCTACGGTGAAGAAAGTTTACTCTGCTCCACTCAAAACCAGCTCAAGGCTGTAGCACACTTGGTAGTGCTATGCCAGGTGAAGAGCAAATATAAGCTGTTGGAAAAGTAACAGTTAGCTGTTGACCCTCTTGCTAAGTTCAACTAATTTGCTGATAACTTGTTCTTAAACTCTGTACCTGCTGAATATAAACCATTGCCTTATTACAGTTGTGAGATTGACAAATTGCTGCAGAAAACAAATGAAGTCTGATAAGGGAACTCAGCTGAACCCGTGGCCACCTGATTGCAAGTGATGGGACCTCTTCCAGTTCATAGCAGTTTTGGCACATGGAAAAAGTACTGAAGCATGAGAACTGGTTTTCCTACAAGCTGGGGGGATATTTTTGTAGTAGATACATTATTTAGTGAAAGTAATCTTCTCTGTATTGAATAAGTTATTTAAAATAACTTGCTTTATATAAAAATATACTTAAACAAATACTGTTCATTAAGTAATGAATTGAAGAGTAGTAACAAACATTAATTGGACAATTGCTAAGGATCATATTTGGTAGATATTTAAGCAATTTTGGCTCTGGTCATGCAAAAACTGTCTCTAATGATAGCACCTATATTTTTGTGGATTCCAACTGAAATAAATAAGGCTAGGATTATATCTATACTACTGTAGTAAAATGAGATTACATCTCCTCTCTTGCACTAATGTAATTACAAATGAAATGGTCAATTTTAGTACTACCAAACACACTTAGGCTCCATGACAAAAAAATCACATTAGATTTTCTAAGAAAACTACCTTAGTCCTGAACTCTGCTACTTCATTGACCCTGGCCAGGTATGATTTGGACAAGGAAAAATTGCAATATTGCATACATGTTCTATATAATGTATGTATTAATGACCATGAACATGTGTAGGTCACGTATTTTTATGACAATTTTGAGTCATGGTTAGGATATAACACTTTAAGCTGTCAGTATAAATACGTGCTGCTGGAGACAAACAGTGATATCAAAGCAGTGCCTTTGGTCCTAATCTTGTGGGGTTCAGAGCATTCCTTACTGTGTCAGTCATCAAGGCCTCAAAGGAGAAGGAAACCATGGAAGAATGCTTATAACCATGTGGATGAATATGTGACATGATGGCAAATGAAGCAGTGGAAGAAAACATGGATAATCAGTGCTTCTTGAATGGGCTTTACTCTTGCTCTTGTGCCTGGGGGTCCCTCCTGGACAACACTAAATAAATAAATAGAATGCAAAGTTAAGCAAAAGCTCAAACTATAAGGCTGGGCAGAAGGACGTGCTTATTCTTCTGGTTTTTCTTTTGTTGTCCTCATCTTCTAAGACTTGATATTTTGTGGCGGATATATTTGACCATTGGACAGAGGTGTGGCACACAGCAGCTTGAGTGCAGGACATCTGAAGTAATATATTTGAGTTGATAAATTTGGTAGAGATTCAGTGTGTTAACAGAAAGATCAAAAAAAGGAGTATTAATCCAGTGACTTCAACACACTCTACAAAGAAAGTTGATATTAATATCTCAGTTTTACAAACAGAGAAAATTAAATGAAAATATAAATCAGTTTGACCATCTTATGCTACTGCATCTTTGCTTGACCCATTGCTTGAGAGAAATGAAAATTTCACTTTGCAAAATGAGTGGCATTTGAAAAAATTATGGGATACTCTGATTTGCCAAATTTCTCCTATTCAGGTTTCTTCATTATCCACAGATAGTTGAGGTCTTCAGGAAAATCTTCTACTCACTGCAATTTCTGTGTCCCTAGGAAGACTTTAAAGAAAGTTCTTGTCAAAAGGTTTTTGACACAGTTAGTTACAATACATTTCAGGCAGGAATTCCTGGTTCAGTATCTGGTTCAGATCAAACAGACTTTATATTTGAACCTGAATCTCTCATCCTCCAGGTGCATTCAAACTTTAATAACTCTACTTTTTAGAAAGGGTAGTGTCCTTGCATGGTATGGAAACTATTAAAATGATCAGAGAAGAGTGACTTCAACATCCTTATTTTAAACAGGAAAGGCAGTTGAGTTTTTCCTGTTAAAATCAGAAAATGTCAAATTCCACAGAGTTCAAAAATTATTTCAGAGTAAAGGAAAAGTATCTGCATTCCACAAACCATACAGGAAAATATCAAAATTCACTAGAGGTTTGTTCCTATTAAAAATACCATGATAAACTCTACTGACATAATGGACCTTTTTTGACAATAATGACTGCCTACCCCATGCCTATAGACTTCCTAGATTTATCTAAATTTGAAAGTAAAAATAGTGACACCTGTTATCTTAAACTGCGGTAAAAGCCACAGAAGAAAACAAGTTCTGTGAGTATTCTTCACAGAGATTCCCGGCTTCATTGTTTTAAATTTTTTACTTCATTCTCATCTTTTGAGATAAAGACATTAAAATTACCATCAAGCTTAGAGAATACTTGAGAAGGAAGAAAACAAGTCTGTCTCAAACTTCTCAGCTGACCTGCAGAAGCCTTTGCTGCTGTTCCACATGGTCTTTGCTAGCGTGACTCACTGGGAGCCCCGGCTGATGACCCAATTAACATTTCTTGTTCTTGCAGCTGCACTAAGACAGTCCCAGATGTTCCATGAATAAAATAATTGTAAGTGTCCCTGAGAGTGTCAATTTTTATTTGTCAATTCTCTTCCTGAATCTGATAGAGATCATCCCAACTTTTTCAAAGCTGGTCTGTCCAGCTTTTTGCCTGTGGTTTCTGCCCTGTAGGATACCCAAAAACAGAGGATATAGCCATTCAGATTTGTTCATTTCAGGGTCATGCCATTGAAAGGCATGAGAATCCTTGAACAGATTTGTAGCCAAGACACTATTTGCAATTTGCATCCTACTAGTGGTCAAACCCTAACAAAGGAAGCTGATATTAATTTCTCAGTTTTCATTTAATTGTTAAAAACCTGATTCCATTAGTTACTCCTTCATCCTTTTCAGTACTTAGACCCCTGTACCTGAAGAATGCAGGGTAGCCCAAATAAATGCACAAACTGTCCTCAGGGGTCCTGAGTCTGAGCTGTAGGTTTTGTTTCCGTTCCTCTCTGTTTCACTCAATATTTTCCCTTTTGTAATGGACAAAATAGAAATAAATTCAATGCAATCCCAGCTATACTATCTTGAACAAGATTGGTACTAAGTCCTAAACAGTGTTCCTGATTCATGTCCTGCCATTAATTAATGTGATTACTTTTACAATTATGAGAAATTTTTGGTCAGATTTCTATGTCCAGCTTACTGTGAATTCTACAGAGAACTGGTAGGTCAAATTATTTAGACATTCTCAATATGTTGCCATAAATTTTATTTGGCATGTTATTTACTCTTTCCAAAGAATTTAAAAGAATAAAAACAAGGTAAGACAACAATAGCTATGAATTCTCTTTACTGAATACTAACAAGGTTTAAGTGGGACAGAACTCAGAAATTCAGAATATATGAAATGTTTGTAGTCAGGATGAAAATGAGAAGGAAAGAAAATGGAATAATGTCTAACGTCTTATTTAAAATAGAAAGTTATTATTTTAACAGAATTTTAGAAGAAATTTTAATGTGACCATTTACATAAGAAGGAGCTGTCCCTAGTGGTGTGAAAATCTCCTAACTGGAAAAAAAATTACATGCCTATATGATAAGCCTGTAAGATAAGCTTTACTGTTTTTCTATTTGAGGAGGAGTGGAAAGTGTTAGGAAAAGCTTTCTGCTTACAGGACTGTTTATTCTCAACTTTGGTTCACTAATTTAAATGTCACAGTTGAAGGTTTTTATCTCTACCTGTGTGAAAAGTGCAGGCAGGCATTTCACTTAATCTTCAGCTTGTTTCTGATTAACCTGGGTAAAACTTTAAATAGTAATTGATCATTCCATTACCTAAGCACCTAATAGAGCAGAGGTTAAGTTTATGGAAAAGTAACAAAGTTTAGCCTGGTTTTATCCTCTAGATTCTCTTCTCTGACTACTTTGTCTCAGATCCAAAACATGTATAAACTTGATTGTAAATTGTGTCCCTGAAATCAGGGATATTATTTGCTTACTTAACATCAAATATATATTTAAGAGTTGTGATAAATGAAGGTCGTATCTAATATAGCACAATCAAGCTTAAATGAAGTTAGTGTTAAACTTTTTATTAATTTATAGTTCCAACAGCTAAGAATTTATAATTCCTACAAAGGAATTTTACTTTCACATGACATTGTCTCCTTTTAGCTTTTCTGTTTTGATCAGATATGTGTGTTTTAGTGAGGCAGATGATGTTTGAAGAACAAAAAGTATACAGGAAGCATAAACCAAAAAATTACATTAGAAA